>JAJGOT010000003.1:4457500-4502981 GCA_022457155.1 Cladopsammia gracilis | reverse complement strand
TGCACAGACTCAAAAGTTAGAACCACCTTGTGCAACGTAATAAACAGTACCAAAGGACAGTACTGCTTATTAGCCTTCATTTTAACGACGACTTCTTAGAATTTTGATTTGATGATTTTGTTATCTCATTGTAATCTAATTTTATTGTTTCTGTTTTATTATCTTATTTTAATATATGTAGATTCCACACGTACATGTTTTAACGAGCTTTACTAGCTCCTTGTTGTCACGTGTATAAATAAAGGATTGATTAATTGATTGATTGATTGATTGATTGATCAAAGTTGAGTGCTGAAAGTTGGACCACGGTATTTTGCACATTAAAAAAAAGGCATTGATTCGCGAGGTATTTTTTAAATCACAATTTCCTTAGATTTATTGGATTGTCAAAATCAGTCTAAATTTTAATTATTATCTACAAATCTCCTATATCATTCATGACTGTTAATATTAGATTATGAAAGAGATCGAGACGATTGCGAATCGAGTGTTTTGAAAAAAATCTGTAAGTTTCTTTTTGCAATACTTTGAATAACTAACAGGATCACACGAAAATACTGCTTATTTGGTTTAATTTAAAGGTCACTTTCTTAGAATTTAGTATTACCCGAATCAAGGTTTGACCTGGCTAATTTGCTTAAAAGGGAACTTAAAATTCCCCCGAGGTAAAAAATACAAACCAAACATGTCACGGTAAACAATAAACAAATAGGATAGTTCGCTCTGCAGCCAATTCTCTCCTAAAGAGATAAAGGAACATTGATGATAGTTCGCTCTGCAGCCCTATTCTCCCAACAGGAGATAAAGGAACATTGATGATAGTTCACTCTGTAGCCCTAGTCTCTCCTAAGGAGATAAAGGAACATTGATGATAGTTCACTCTGTAGCCCTATTCTCCCCTAAGGAGATAAAGGAACATTGATGATAGTTTACTCTGCAGCCCTATTCTCCCCTAAGGAGATAAAGGAACATTGATGATAGTTCGCTCTGCAGCCCTATTCTCTTAAGGAGATAAAGGAACAGTGATGATAGTTCGCTCAGCAACCCTATTCTCCCCTAAGGAGATAAAGGAACATTGATGATAGTTCACTCTGCAGCCCTATTCTCTCCTAAGGAGATAAAGGAACAGTGATGAAAGTTTCCTCAACAAAAGTGTACTTATTTTATAGTGCAACTTAATATTAAATATTAGAAAACTAACATCCTACCTTTACATCAGGTACGATTTCGTTCTTTTGCTTGTCCTGTTGACTGGTTTTTTTTTTATGATAACGAACTTGCACCCTAAAGGAAATGAATCAACGTTGAAAACCTGCCAGGTTGTAAAGCAAAATTTCGCAGCAAACTACACAATCCACTAAGATTTGTCAGATTTCCACAATCCTATATTTATTATCTACAAATGGTGAGACATTCGCAACCACAAATGTTGTCATAAATCATAACGCAGCCTTACGATTTAATTAATAGAAAACTTTAATATCCTACCTTTAGAAGAAGTAAGGTGATTCTCATTTAATTGCTTTCCCTCTGTTTTCTTGTCTGCTTTCTTGATGATAAAAAAGTACACATGGAACATCCTGTAGAAAAAGAAATAACGTTGAGAAACGGCCCTGTTGTAAAACGATTATGGCTTCGTGTTCTACAAAGTCGCCACACTGTTTAAATTACTCTGAAGAAATTTACTTCAAGCAATCCAAAACGGTTAGATCGCCCCATCGCTATGACGACGCAAACAGCAGTTCACGTCACCTATTGCGATCCAGTGCTGTTTCTGTTTCCTGTTTCTCAGATACATTCAACACCTTTTGGCTGACACAGACAACTTGATTGGCCCGGACAAGCTGTCTGAATTGGCACAGGATCGTTGTGGTTAGAGGAAGCTTGTAGTCGCCTGCTCTGCGGCCGACAGATGATGATGCAAGTAAGTACTATTTAATGCAGAACGTCAGAGAATTGGTCACCACTTTTTAAAATTTGGAGTAAGCTACTACTACTGTATAATGTCCAGTTTCTCACACGTACCTTATTAAACAGCTTTTCCTCCCGATTCTGTGATCTCAGTTTGTTGATCCGTGCCATTCTCCATTCCGTTCCCTTCCTCCACTTCCAATTCACTGCATTTTCATGGAAGTTGTCTGAAAATGTAAAAGCACACGATTTTTCACGAATTGGAATTTCAGACTTTACCGTTGGCGACAAATTTTTCGCGCATCCCGAGCAAGTTTCTGTCCGGTTTTTCACGTACGTACCTTAATTCTAAAACTACACGAACAGCAACCCTTCTATTATTCCCTTGGGAATGGTGTTCCCTTGGACGAGCCATGTTTACAAACCGAACAGTTCCCATGTACCGCATGTTTGTTTTTAAAGCAGGATATGGTCTCCTTGTGTAGAGTTATGACAGGGTAGAGTTGCATTTTCAAAGACGAGTTTGTAATCAATTTAATTGCAATTCATTGATCTGAATAAATTGAGTACATTTTCGAGAATTTTTTTCGCTAGAGTTTATTTTGACCGGATGTTATTTTCGCGGATCGTTGGAAAACCAGCGAAAATTAGATCCCGCGAAAATTTCATGCCACATAGTATGTAACGGTCAAAATGCCGTGATCCGCATTAAGTGATTACATCGCGAGGCAAATGAAAAAAGAAGCAAGCTACAGTATTATCTAATCTAATCTTGATGAAAAGCAACCACATTTTTTCAGACTGGCTCATCTTTCCACAATCGACAAATGTTGTTTTGATAATTCTAGAAAATTTTCATATCTTTTTTTTTTTTCAAAAATAAATAGGTTTTGGTTACGTTGTGAAATCGGTTCATTACACCATAACTCAGTCAAAATGAAAATGTCATCGCAGTAGACAAATAATAAACAAATTGGAAGTGTATCTTATTATCAATTACTGGAAGACATAATTTTTAAATTCCTACCTTTAGAAGATATATACCTACCTTTACATGATGATTCCCGATTGTTTGCTCATCCCTTGCCTTTTTCTTTTCTGTCTAATGATTGAAAACTACACTGACGAGGCATCCTGCCGGAAGGAAAAGAAAGAACTTAGAGAAACAGCCCATCGATAAAGCCCTCAGGGCTTCTTGTTCTACCAACTCAAACCAATGTTTGAATTGCTCTGAACAAAGGATGTTCAGGCCAAAGGAGATACACAGAAGGAAGCAGAGTCTACAGCCCAGAGTATTTTATCCAAACTCTCGACAGACGACGCTAACAGGATACTAGAACAAATCAAGACCAACACCCAACGAGTCCTTAACACCACCAAAGACAGACAACAGCAGAAGTTTGAAAAACTTTTGCGCGAAAAACAGGCGGCCGTGTCACCAACTGACACAACGTATGTTGACAAAACTAACTGGGTTATTAATTTATCTTCTAGGTCCCTAAGCGATGCCGAGATAGCCCTGCTGAAGAAAGGACTGAATGTTGCCGTAACTCCTGAGAACATACCTGCCACAGAGATCGTCGCAAAGGTTGAATCAGCCATCAGACAACTCAACCCCGAACAAGCAGACACTGTCAGAAGAGCTGTTAACAATATCCTTCAACAGGCAGAACCACCAGAGCCTAACATCACGAAGGAAATGCAAGACGCGCTGAAACGCCTAAAAGAAGACCAGACCATCATGGTTCTCCCAGCAGACAAAGGGCGCGCTAGCGTGGTCATGGATACCGACACCTATCACACCAAGATATCTTCCCTGATCGAGAACGGACCGTACCAGCTCCTAAACAAAGACCCGACAGACCGTCTGACTCGGAAGTTGTCCGAGAAACTACTAACCTTGAAGCGGAGCGGACATCTATCGGAGGCCGTTTACAACAAGATCAGACCTCGACACAAACAGCCGCCTAGAATCTACGGTTTACCGAAGATCCACAAGGCCGACGTACCCTTAAGACCTATTGTGTCATGCATTAACACCTTTGCATATGATTTATCCGCCTACTTAGCTAATATCTTGTCTCCTTTAACAGGTAACTCAGAGTTCACGGTGACCAATTCAGCTCACTTCGTATCCACCATCAACAGTGAGACGATCCTAGACAACGAGATCATGGTGTCTTTCGACGTAGGGTCGCTGTTTACCCTAGGTACTTGGTGTATCCCTGATCATAATGTATGGTACTTCATGTATCCCTTATTGTAATGTATTTAGATATATTGCAGTGTAATTTAGAGTCGGATTACAGTATCTAGGGTTGAAGCACTGATTTTAGCATTTAGGGGTTAAGCACTGATTCCAGTATTTCCAGTGTATCGAAAGGGTTAGTTCTTATATATGGTCTGGGCTAGCAGCATATTATCTTACATCCCTTAAAAATTACAATTTCCAGCAGCTAGTTCTCGGTGGTGTAGTGGATAGTGTGCATGGAGCAGATCATACGGCCCGGGTTCGATTCCCTATTCTACTGTTTTTATCTTCTTTTTCTTCTGAAATAAAAACTAAGTGTTTAAATACAAAATAATAAGGGATACACCAAGTACATACCCTGTTTACCAACGTTCCTATCGAAGCCGCCGTACAAGCCACACTACAGAAACTGGAGAACGACCCTACCCTTGCAGACCGTACGACGCTAACGCCTGCTCAGATCGCTGACCTCCTGACTTTCGTATTGAGATCCACATACTTCCAGTATAACGGATCAATTTACGAACAACAAGAAGGCGCAGCCATGGGGAGTCCGGTTTCCGCTGTTATTGCCAACCTCTACATGGAGAGCTTCGAGGAACAAGCAATAACTACATCATCTTACAAGCCTAGGATCTGGAAACGCTACGTAGACGACACCTTCACCATTCTAGATCGCGCAATCGTCGATAGCTTCTTACAGCATCTAAACGACCAGCAGCCTTCCATCCGTTTCACCATGGAGACAGAGAATGACAACAAACTCGCCTTCCTCGACACCGCAGTTTCAAGAGAACCCGACGGCCGCCTCACCACCAGCGTATACAGGAAGCCTACACACACTGATCAATACTTAGCGTATGATTCACACCACCCGCAATCAGTAAAACGCGGTATTGTCAAGTGTCTTTACGAGCGCGCCAAACGTCTCGTAACGAAACCCACTGTTATCTCCAAGGAGAAAAAAACACCTGTCATCTGTTCTTGTTTCTAATGGTTATCCTTTTTCTTTCTTGCAGAAACTTACCAAGACCAGAAAACCCAACACCAGTGCTGAGCCCACGACCGAGTTCAAATCTACTGCGGTTTTACCTTATGTCAAAGGTCTGTCCGAACAACTTCGCCGCTGCCTACAACAACAAGGCGTACGCGCTGTTTTCAAGTCGGAGACTACACTTAGATCACACCTAGTACGGCCTAAAGACGCTGTTGACCCGACTAAACAAGATGGCGTGGTTTACAGAATTCCCTGTGAATGCGGTAAAGTTTATATCGGCGAGACTGGAAGACCTATGCAAGACAGAATAAAAGAGCATGACCGAGACATCCGATTCGCCCGTACCCAGACCTCCGCCGTTTCAGAGCACGCCAACAACACCGGACACCACCCGCTTTGGAATGAAGTAAAGTTTATTGATCGTGATCCTCATTGGTACACACGCAGGGTCAAAGAGGCGATCCACATAAGACTTAACCCTAACAACATCAACAGGGACAGTGGAATAGAAATTCCAGAAGCATGGATGCCCACGATCAAGAAACACAACAACAGGAGAGCCGTACGACTACGGACCGCCGAGGGAACAATCCGCCGAAACAACGAGGATCAAAATGCGCCAGTCACAGCTGTTGAAAACCAACCAATCACAGCAGAGCATCGTGCTTCATAAGGTGACGCGTAACCAGTCGACCCCATCGCCTGAAGAAGACTAGCAGTATGCAGTCGAAACGTCGCGATCCACATGGGAAGTGACTACATCGTGAGACAAACGAAAAATACTTCTTTACTAGTGTGTTCACCACGATGAACAACAACAACCCTTTTTACGATATTAAAGGATGTTCAGTTTGCTTTTTAATATAACGCACATGCCAAACGTTACAGTTACAGTCACTAGAATTGCACACCCAAATGAACCGCATTTTCACTGAAGATATATTTTAAGCCTAAGCTTGTTGGTTGATTAGGTTGTGAAATCGGTTCAGTACAAGATAACTCAGTTTAACTGAAAATGCCACCGCGGGAAGCAAGACATAAATTGGACAGTTTGCGATGCAGGAGGGTACTGATTCTTTTTATGGTATATCTGATTATCAACTGTTGGAAAAATATATTCCTACCTTTACATGATGATTCCCGATTGTTTCTTATCCTTTGCTTTTTTTCCTGTCTGGTTTCTTGATGACAACAAAATACACTGACGAGGCATCCTGCCGGAAGGAACAGAATGAACGTAGAGAAACAACCCGTTGAAAAAGCCCTCGGGGCTTCTTAATCCACCAACTCAAACCAATGTTTGAATTGCTCTGAACAAAGGTTGTTCAGTTTAGCTTGACTAGATTAAGACTTTCAAGATTAGACAAGTTTGTTCTGTCCCAAGCACAGCTTTATTGTTACCTTAAGCATCATACATCATGCGTTGTTACTAAGCAGGAAAAAAATCAACTTGTTTCATCCATTACATTTCGCCTTAACGCGATTCATTATTGAGAATTACAGTTGGTTAAAGCTTCATTTGACTTACAGATAACAAAAATAGCTTTTCATATATATCCCGTTAACTTGCAAACTATTTTTCACCTTTATCCTAAAGTATTTTGACAATTGTTCATGTCTCACGATTTTAAATTAGCACAGTCTGACCGTTGCGATAAAAAATAAGAAGCTTCTATCCTACTGCTAAAAAAGTTATTTTTTGCTTGGATTTAGATTTTCCGTTCTTGGCTCTATACCCACTTGTACACAGCGCTGTTGATGTTGTATTTTCTTTTCTGACTGTCGTAGTAGTTTGCCACTGCCAGGTAGGTATGACCTTTGTACTTAAATGACGTCATATCATGTGCTCCGTGTGTTGGAAACTCTTGATACTTGATGAACCGCGCTCCAGAGGCCTGGTACACAACTGACTGAGTGTTGTGTTTCTGACTGTCACCATGGTAATTGGCCACACCCAGGAATGTTTGACCGCTGATCACAAATGAATGCCAGTCTATGGCTCCACGAGTAGGAATAGACTGGAACAGAACGAACTTGTTGCCATCCCGCTTGTAAATGAAGGAGTCAATGTTGCTTTTACTTCCATAGTGGTTGGCAAAGGCGAGGAATGTGTGGCCATTGATATTGAAGGACTTCACATCGTATGCTCCATAAGTCTGAAGAGACTGCAGTTTGACAAAGTGCCCTCCTGACCACTTGAACACAGTGGACTGAACAGACTGCTTCTGTTGAGAGTTGTAATAGTTTGCAAATGCAATGAAAGTGTCATTGTTTATTACAAAAGCTTCACATCCCTGGGCACCTTCAGTTGGTATCTCCTGAAACTTGTTAAACTTGCCGCTGCTCCATTTGTAGATGACTGACTTTATAGAATAGGTACTACCGTCATAGTGGTTTGCCACTGCGAGATAATTTTCGCCATTTATCTTGAAAAATGTGAAGTGACCTGCTCCTTTTGTAGGTATTTTCTGAAAGACAACAAACAGCTTTCCATTCCACTGATAAATCACTGAGTCCAGTCGGTGTGTTCCATCGTAATAATTACCCACAGCAAGGAAATGTTTATCAGCGATTGAAAAGTATTCAAGGCCATAAGGTCCTCTAGTTTGCAGGGTCTGATACAAAGTAAATTTTCCACTTGACTTGTCCATGTTATAGATCATGGAGCCTGTCTTCTGTTTGTTAATGTCACCATAATGGTTTGCAAAAGCAAGAAAGAGACTCCCATCAATGGTGAAATGTTCCACATCTGCTGCTCCTCGGCTTGGTAGATCTTGAAATTTCTCAAAGAAGTGAAAACCGGTTGAACAATCTAAGTTATAATGGAAACATAAGAGAAAGCCTGTAAGCGCGTTTGGGAGAAAAGCTGTTTTTTTTTCGCTGTCATCGGGGTCTGTATACTGAATAAGCGAGCATAATAACAAAACTGAAAATTGTCAAATTGTACTTATTCATTGTCCTTAGTAGTATACTCTATTCTTAGTGTTGTTGTTTATTTTTCACGAACGTTTTGACAACGTAAAATAGTTTTTTTTCTACTGCCATAAGACGTTTTCGTTGTACATAAAAATTAAGGCTTTTAAGAGCTCTTTAATAAGAACCACATTTTCCAGAAAATATATTTAATGAATTGTCCATTCAGCAGCTGCTTTCTCCTCTTAACAAACAAACAAAAAGATACCACAAGCTTTGATCTCCGTGTAGAGTCGCTTTGTAATGCTGTCTTACATCATCTTTACTGGACTAAAACTCAAAACCTCCCAACTCAAACGCCTTTTTTGTTTGGACAATAACGTGTCACGTGCCATAGGTCAAAACAGTCTAACTCGCTAGGGCGAGCAAAACTCACTAACTCCTTAAGGTGGCTCGAAGTAGTTTTTTTTTGGGTCACACTTCCCTTTTTGAATACGCTTATACACAATCTTACTTTAGCTCAATAAATCTGAATTTCATACCAGATATTAGGCTTGGATGAAAATTTTGGATGATGCTCTTTTTATGCTAATCAACGTTTCCATAGCAACGGTAAACAAATATGGCGAAAAACAATTTTTCCTAAATATCTTTCGATTTTGGGGCTACCCGTGACAAGCGAATAAATGCGCTATAAACTACACATCGTTGCACACAAAATGGGAAAATTTCAAACAAGTTAAACTGTTCGATTTTGAGTAAATTGCAAAAACATTTTTTAACATGTGTTTTTCATGTTTGAAATTTAAGCGGTCAAAACATTTCATAGGTCTCACAAATTATCATTAAATTGCCACAGAAAGTTTCCTTGGATATAAAATATTACTCCCTGCAAATAGCTCTGACTAACTCCTCGGCAATAAAGAGATCGAGCTTTTCATTCAAATGCAGGTTTACTTGACGTTTTCACTCTTTAAAAGTTTCAAGCGCATTTGCATATAAATTCAAAACGAACAAATGAAGATGTTTGATATCTTCCCGGTATGTTTTTAAATATATAGGCAATAATATTTCCAAGCTTCAGTCCAATTGATTCAGAGGAACATCCCTTAAAGAACCGTTGAAGTTCGAGTACGAAAGCAGCGACCTCGGGATGAAAATCCAGTAACATACTGGGAAGATATCAAACATCTTCATTTGTTCGTTTTGAATTTATATGCAAATGCGCTTGAAACTTTTAAAGAGTGAAAACGTCAAGCAAAACTGCATTTGAATGAAAAGCTCGATCTCTTTATTGCCGAGGAGTTAGTCAGAGCTACTTGCAGGGAGTAATATTTTATATCCAAGGAAACTTTCTGTGGCAATTTAATGATAATTTGTGAGACCTATGAAATGTTTTGACCGCTTATATTTCAAACATGAAAAACACATGTTAAAAAATGTTTTTGCAATTTACTCAAAATCGAACAGTTTAATTTGTTTGAAATTTACCCATTTTGTGTGCAACGATGTGTAGATTATAGCGCATTTATTCGCTTGTCACGGGTAGCCCCAAAATCGAAAGATATTTAGGAAAAACTGTTTTTCGCCATATTTGTTTACCGTTGCTATGGAAACGCTGATTAGCATAAAAAGAGCATCATCCAAAACTTTCATCCAAGCCTAATAACTGGTATGAAATTCAGATTTATTGAGCTAAAGTAAGATTATGTATAAGCGTATTCAAAAAGGGAAGTGTAACCCAAAAAAAAAACTACTTCGAGCCACCTTAAGGAAACAACAACTTGAACTTTCGACTCACACGTGACCAGGTCGTGCGCCCTGAAACCGCGGCAAATTTGCATTTGTAGTTTGTAACATTTTGAAATAAATTTGACACATATATTTTTTTCTATTTTTGAGTTGGGAGGTATAACAAAACACTTATGACTGGCCCCACGAGAAAAAGCGAGTTTTGTTTCCCCTCAGCGAGAGTTTCAGGGAAACAAAACTCACCGTTTCCCTTCGGGCCAGTTTAAATCAAATTTTCACGACTGTAGAATTAGGAAACCAAGTAATGAGAAGAGAGAACAAAATTAACTTCCTAGGATATTCATTGTATATGTAACTTGGTATAGTCTAACCTGCTCGAATGTGACATTTTATAAATATATTAGATTATGAATGATTTACAGTGCAATCACTGCAGAAAACTTAAGTTCAGCAACTAACAAAAACCGTGTCACAAATAGTTCAGGAAAATTATAAACAATTTCATCCAGATCTTAGCCATGACCAAAACGTTCGGTTCTGTAAAGTGATTAGATAACTTAAACCAATGTTAAAGATGTAAAATGTTCTTACCAAGCGCACAACATGCTGGTTTACCGGGAGATGAGCCCTGAAATGAATAAAGAGCAATGCAGTACAATTGTTAATGTTTGAATCATGACTGTATTTATTTTTAAGACAAACTGAATGCAAGGCTGGCTCTTCTCTTTGCTTGACAGAAGCCATTTTATCGTTTGATAACTTTTCCAATAAAAAGTGCACTTAAAAAGTTAAGGCAGGCACACACTAGGGGACATGTTGCGGGGACATGAAGCAGGGACAAGCCCCTTCGTGTGCACAGCATACTGGCGCATGTTGCAGGGACAGTTCGCAAGCTGGTGCACACAAAGCGGATTGATGTATAAAAATCGCAGAAATCACTAAGGGCACCTGGGAACTAGTATACGAGCAAAGAAAGATGGCTTACTCTGTGGTTAGGAAAAAGAAGCTTCTACTACTGTCAATGATATTACTAGATGAAGAAATGTGTAATTATGTTGTCGATCCAAAAACGATGGATACGCAAGTGGCTAAAAAGAAGAGAAGAAAAAGGAGCCTACTTCACCTATTTTGTAGCGGGGACAGTTTGCAAGAGCAGTGCACACGATGCCACATCGAAATGGGGGTCACTTTGTCCCCGCTTCATGACGCACGAATTCAAACCAGCTGAATTTCGTGAAACATGTTGCGGGGACAAAATTGTGTCCCCGCGTCAGAACTTTTTCGTAAAAACAGGGATGTCACACGAGGAAAACTGTCGCTGCAACATGTCCCCGCTTCATGTCCCCGCAACGTGCCCCCTAGTGTGTGCCGGCCTTTAAGTAGTAAAGACAAAAATTACAAAACAGAGATATTGCTCTGCCATCTGAGTTTATTTTTCCTGACAACATGAAAACAAAAGCTCTTTACTCTGTCTTGTAACCCAAAGCCCCACACACCCATTGTGATCTTGGGAAAGAAACCAGGCAGGCTAACTTAAAATGACTTGCATAAATTTCTTTATGAGTATGAAAGGTCCTCTAATACATATTTTTGCAACAGGTGTAGTTTAACAAGCAGGTAAATAAAATGGTATTGGTAGTTGTTTGCAATAAAATTACCTTAGCATCACATGTTCCAGGCATTCCTTTCTGTCCTTGTTGTCCTTTTTCTCCTTGTGATCCTTTGTGTCCAGGAGATCCTTTCTCGCCCTCAGAAAAAAGGTAAAATTTACGTTAAATTTATTAACGACATAATTAAGAAAAAATGTAGCGTGACCTGTTATTGTTGTTGTTGTTGTTAAATAAAACAATGACTGACATTTTAAAAGCTTGAGCAGAAGTCATCTTCAGAGTTATGTTTAAGAACACTTTAATTTTTCTTGCACTGTTTCACCATGTTAAGCTCAAATAATTAAATTACGAAGCATTCTATTAGCTTGAAATATTTTAAGGAAGAAAAGCACAGGTAACCCAAGCTCCTAGTGTGAGAAACCGTATATTGATCTTTGTGTGTTTTGAAATATGAGCGGCACATCACTGAGGCCTAACATAACAGTCGCGCTTTGTGTAAGTGTTTTACTATTTAGTTTCACTGATTTCTCTATATAATTATATACATGTAAAAGAGAGAAATCAGTGAAACTAAAACTCTCTGGAATCACTCCAAAATGGCCCAAGCAGACACAAGTAATACATTCGGGGTAAGGTAAGGCATTTTTATTGTGTTTTTAATCCCGATACTGTTCCGGCCAATAATATGTTCATTAAATTCCCATATAAACCTGTATGATTTGCACTGTTACAAATGTATGCAACATGGCTTCTCACACAGAGGGCTGCTGTTACAGTGTATGTTATGCCTAAGTGACATGACATGACACACAAAAGTCATTACAAACTGAACTCAAAAAGACACTCAATATGAGGTTTCTCATGCCAGGAGCTGGGTTAGATGCCTGTGATAACACCACTATATAATTATATTAAAACAGAAAACAGACCAGTGCAGGTTTTTGATCCTTATATACATTAGAATTCCCAGAAAGAATATATTAAAAAATTATTGAATAATTCTTGGAATTTTATATTGTTTACTACCTGCAGTATTGATACACGTATTAGCACTACATTTAAAAAACAGTTTCTCCTTTTTAACAAAAATACACCAAACTGAATAGGAATGAACGTTTAAAATTTCTTCTTGGGTTAGGAAGATTAATTTCTTTATTATTTTTTTACATGTCTTTTTAAAAAATGCAAATCACAGTGCTTACTTTTCTGCTAACATTGCCACTGTTTCCTCCTATGCCTGGTTCACCCTTCTCTCCCTTTAAACATAAAATAATTAATTATAACATTGCCACTGTTTCCTCCTATACCTGGTTCACCCTTCTCTCCCTTAAAACATAAAATAATTAATTATAACATTGCTACTGTTTCCTCCTATGCCTGGTTCACCCTTCTCTCCCTCAAAACATAAAATAATTAATTATAACATTGCCACTGTTTCCTCCTATGCCTGGTTCACCCTTCTCTCCCTTAAAACATAAAATAATTAATTATAACATTGCCACTGTTTCCTCCTATGCCTGGTTCACCCTTCTCTCCCTTAAAACATAAAATAATTAATTATAACATTGCTGCTGTTTTCTCCTATGCCTGGTTCTCCTTTCTCTCCCTTAAAACAAAATAATTAATTATGACACAAACAATCATTCTTGGTTATAGCTTCCATAATGGAACAAAAATTATTAAAACTTTACAGGCTTAAACTGGCTTGGCCGGGTTACTCTCATATTACTAGCAGTAATCACAGATCATGGAGACGCGTTCGAAGGAATTTCGGGCGGAAATGAGCCCCTGAAAAAACAATAGGGGCGGCCATTTGGAAGACCGTCTACCAAAAAATCTCAAATTTGTCTCCAACACAAAATTAGGATTGCGTTCTTCAAACGCGATTAAAGCTATATGGATACATGTATGTGCTGCTGTGAAGAGTATGGTTTTCAAGCAGTTTAGTCTGGGATAGACTATAGAAATTAGAGAGTTGGTCTCAAATAGGGTATCTTTTGCCAAGAAAATGGTCAGTGGTATGAAAAATTTTGTCTAGAATAGGAATGGAAACTTTGACTAATAGGGTTGGAACGTTCCATACCATATTACGCCCCCCATATCAGGCCCCGACCAACCATATCAGGCCCCGACCTACCATATTAGGCCCCGTGAATACTAAGCTCGTTTACCGGCGATTCACTTAGATTTCGGTCCTGTTTAATACCCTTGCCAAGCAGTAACTCGTATGCATCAAATTCACAGTATGTAACCTTAAATTACGAAATATCATACCGGAAATATTGAAACGATAACAAGTCGCCAGTCCCGTTCCACTCGGTGAAGAATATGTCATCCGTTCTGCCATTAAATCGCTTAACAGTCTCAACGTTGCATTCGCCAATTTAATATCAATATTCACATTGAGTTTTACTAGGTTACCTCTGATAATTCCGAAAGTAACAGGGGCCGCTTCTTTCGGGACTCTGCGGTACGTGAAAAATAGAAAGGTAAATAGCGGAATAATAAATGAATTTTTGTCACGCCAGCAGCAGTAACACTATATACTTTAGACAGCTTCATACTCAAGTTAAACGGAGAAAGCTTTTCAGGCTTTTCGGATGGTGCTATGTTTATTTCTTTTATTCTAATCGTTAAATATACTTTTCACAATTCTTATTAAAGAAACCCCAATAATTTCTGTAAAACTGCAAGGACCACTCGAACAAACAGTAGCAAAATGTAGCTTGGTCTTTGAGCAGATCAGGATCAGCAATGAAGTAAATAAAAAAAAATTAACTTGCAAGGCTGATCAGACAGCAAATTCGTTCGATTTCTTTTAGTAATTAATATATGCCCGATATTTCGGTTAGACAAAACTAACCTTCATCAGGGGCTAGGAAGAAATATGTGGAAGATTAAATTTCGTCGCGTAACGCGATGAAATTAAACCTTCCACATATTTATCATTACTAGCCGTTTCTAGTTTTCAACAATTACTTGTTTATTAGGCTATCGTGTGTCAGCATTTTATCTTAGTCCTTTTTAAATATTGTAACCGTTTCTTTCCATCTTTACTTAGCTTTCCTAGCCCCTGATGAAGGTTAGTTTTGTCGAACTGAAATATCGGGCATATATTATTAAAAGAAATCGAACGAATTTGCTGTCTGATCAGCCTTGCATGTTAAAGTTCTTTTATAAAAAAACCCACCCACTTAAATTAAAATCAAAATAAACCCCTTGCATGATTATATGAGACCATGGTGCTAGTAAAACAGGGATGCTTTAACCCTTTACATTGCTTTAAATAAAAGGCAATGAAATGAGCCACAATATTAGTAGACCGTTGCCATTTTCAATTATTTCTAAAGAAAAAACACAGTGGACATCTAGCTACTTCTGGACAACGCAATAACGCACCCTCGTCACCTGTCAACGGCACAGTGATAGCCGCCACTAAAATATGCCATAATTGATTGTTTACTTTATCTTAATAGAATAAGGTGCGTATTCCCCCCCCCCCTCTCCCCTCCTCTCCCCCACCCCTTTAACTTAAAGGGGGACTAAATCCCAACTTGAATTAAATTTTAATAGGTTTTACAAAATGTAAGAAGGGAAAGAATAAGGAGAATGATTTTCGGAACCTGACCAACAGACAGTTAACTCACGCAAAAGCACCTCAGGTTGCTACCAGTGGACTATGTTGGTGTCCGTCTATTAATTATTAACTACAATTTACAATTTTAAAGCTTCACAAGTCTTCAATATTTCTTATTTCTCTAAATTTTACATATTCTTTGAGAAAAGCAAATTCTGTCAAAAAATCACCAAACAATTTACAAAACACCTCATAATGAACTTTATGGGATGAGTATAGAGTTTCTGGATTGCTTGAAATGTGAACGAGACATTTGCATGAAACCCATGTTAGACCTATATCGTAAGTTATGCAAACTGCAGACTTCCGCTCACAAGAAGAAGCTATAGAAGCTCACAACACCGGATGCCGCCATTTATGTTGCTGATCTTTTCTTCGCCCCTGACTCTGACAAAATGATCGCGGGTTCTTGGGACGAGATTGGTCCCCAGATTTCCCAGGATACTGTTGCGCATGGTTAGAAAAAAGAGACTACTGCATCTTTGAGCAGTGAATGAGCACAGGCTCAAAGTTCAGGCATGGCACATTTAGTGATTTTATTGGCGATTTCCACAGAGGAGATAAGTTTTTACAATGCTAAAAGACTATGTTTTTTTACGAAATACCCTTCAAACACTAAACAGTATTTTCTCCGGAGACAGTAAACATTAAAATATTGGCCAATATAACAGTAAACACTAAAAAATATGGGTGAATAACACTAAACACTAAACCCCATTCAGACCCTCATGTTAAGTAGCAGGAAAATGGCATTCAGGTGTAGTCCCAACTTAATTGAATAAGGTGTGTTTCCCCACCCCCTCAATTATACAAGGTGTGTATTTGATGTATATATTTTTTCAAACTAACGTTTAAGTAATCACGGCCCGACTGGCATTTTTACCTCTGCCTACGGCCTGTTTCGTTAAGACTAGTTCGCTCAAAGGTTCTTAAAAAAAAACCTACTGTTACATTTCGTCGACCATAACTGATTTGTTACCTCTTAGTTCATTATCCGTTGTCCTTTTTCCCTATTAAGTTCTTCACTTTCCTGGCAAGAAAACTGTCAAAATTATTGTACTAGCTTTGATCCACACTTTGATCCATCTCATTTTATATTACTACCATACCGCCGTAAACGTAAACACTCTTTATGGGTGTTTTGCTAAGTGACGAAGTGACTTGAGGAGCCGGAGGTATCAACCATGCCTCAACAAGCCAGCTTGCGCGTTGGTTTTCTTCGGAATTGGAAAAGAACAAAGGATGGAAATAGGAAGCCAAACTAGCGCCACCCAACATATAGCCGATTTTTAATCCTTACACGTACGGCGAAAAACGATTATAAATTATAAAAAATCGATCATGGAATTTGGAAAACTTTTTTCGAGCGAAGATCGACATTAATAATTAAAAAAAATTCACGAATTCAAAGCTTTTAGAACTGTTATGGCACCAGTTTTAGCTTAAACGCGTGGCAATAAGTTTCGTTAACGAAATACTGCGGATATAAGACCCCCCTCTACCCCCCAACCCCTCCCCCCAAGGCCACCCCCCCCCCCCCCGTCACCTTGGAAACTTTTCTGTGTTTCCTTAACAGATACGTGTTACAGTTTTGAATTTGAAAGGAGAAAGGAGAAGTTTTTTTTTGTTATTGGTATTTTCTCATCTGCATTTTCTTATCCGCATCTTCCTATCCGCCATCTACCATGCATCCGGTCCTCATTTTACAGACACCTTGGCAACGGTTCAATGAAGGTCAAACTCCGGAAATGACAAAGTGACATCAGACATAAACTGTACCGGTAACCTGACTCCTAATATTGTTAGTGTCGCGCAACCGAGCGTTAGGTCTGATGTATTCAATAAGTTTTAAAGTGTCGCTAAAAGTATTGAAGGTTTTTTTAAAATAAAAATGGTGTTTTTAAATGAAGATAGTGGGTTCATGTAATCTTGGAATTGTATGGTGTTCTATCAAGTACAGTTCTCGCGTGATTAGAGTGGGGCCTGGTGTTGTAGACAAGGGCTTCGTATTGTCGGTTCATGTAGTCGCGCGCGATAAAGCGTGGGGCCTGATATTGTATATTTACAGCAGGCTCGCCCTAGGAAGAGCACAGACAAATTTTTATTGCAATGAAAAATGTGTCACTTGTTTAAGCATTTCTCTATAGTATGAGTATCGCTCAAAGTCATGGGCCTGATATGGTATTTATACAAGGGCTTCGTATTGTCGGTTCGTGTAGTCGCGCACGATGAAGCGTGGGGCTTGATATGGTATATGTACAGCAGGTTCGCCGTAGGAAGAGCACAGACAAATTTTTATTGCAATTAAAAGGGTGTCACTTGTTTAAGCGCTTGTCAATAGTATCAGTATCGCTCAAAGTATCCGAGTATTGTGATTTTTATGGTGGATGGTGAAGTACAGCTCTCACGCGATGGGCCTGATATGGTATGTAGACAGGGGCTTGCTATTGTCGGTTCGTGTAGTCGCGCGCGATGAAGCGTGGGGCCTGATATTGTATATTTACAGCAGGCTCGCCGTAGGACGAGCACAGGAAAATTTTTATTGCAATAACAAAGCTGTCACTTGTTTAAGCGCTTGTCTATAGTATCAGTATTGCTGAAAGTATCAGAGTATTGTGGTTTTTATTGTGGATGGTGAAGTACAGCTCTCGCGTGATGGGCCTGATATGGTATGTAGACAGGGGCTTCGTATTGTCGGTCCGTGTAGTCGCGCGCGATGAAGCGTGGGGCTTGATATCGTATATGTACAGCAGGCACGCAGTAGGAAGAGCACAGGAACATTTTCATTGCGATATAAAAGGTTTCACTTGTTATAGCACTTGCAGGGGCACTCTTCAGCTTGTACGGTCCTTCGTACAACGGATAGTAATAGTTTCGTGCGCGAGCGTGGGGCCCGGCGTGGGCTTCTTTTCTAGAATATTTCGCGTCATTGATTGCACCCACACCGTCTTACAACTGCATGTATTCAGTTTACAGCTAGTACGTTATTGATTGATCTTTTAATCTCTTAATCTTTTAATCTTTTTGCGGAGGCAATGAGCGCAGCGGAGCCCACGAAGTTTACCACGATCACAAGACTTCAAACGAACTCTGAAGGAAACATGTACAACATGGTATGGGGAAGGCCTGGTGTGGTTGGGTATCGGGGCCTGTAATAGGGGGACTGGTATGGGGGGGTCCAATATGGGGGGACTGGAATGGGGGGCTTGGTATGGGGGGCTTGGCATGGGGGGTCAAATATGGGGGGCCTGGAATGGGGGGCCTGGAATGGGGGGCCTGGTATCGGGGGCCTGGTATGGGGGGCCTGGTATGGGGGGGCCTGGTATGGGGGGCCTGGGGTTGTAGAAAACGTTCCAAACCCTGCTCAACTTTGAAGAGAATGAGGCTTCCCTAAACGGAAATAAAATCATCGCAGCAAGATTGTTGACAGATGGTTTTCCATTAAAAACACTAATAGTGATACAGTTCTAAAAGTAGCAAGTCTGGGATAGGGAAGGGATTTTCAGTGTCTAGTCTCCAGAAGGATTTATCATTTTACAGAAGAGTATTCTTTAGATTGTTAAATTAATTTACTGTAAGTTTAAATTAACAAAATAATACAGAACATAAATACCTTAATCCCAGGATTTCCATCCCGTCCTGGCATCCCTGCTTCGCCTTTCTCTCCCTGAAAAATAAAACAAAAGTATTCCTTGATTACCATGGTAACATAATTGATGTGTTTTAGTGAGTGAGATAAGTGGCTCGATAAACCATAACAACACTCCTTTCTTCCTTCTCATAGAAACAGGACAGAACAGTAAATTAATTATCCCACAGACCAGAATACACTCTGTATTTGGTTTCTTTCCGACAAACTAAAATTTTCAGTGCAACCCTAATTTTATTCTATAGCTTTAATTGTAAATTAAAGCTGTATGTACAATTTCACTTTTCTGTCACGGAGCATTAATTTGTACAACCCTTCAAACTTATGTTTGTAACATTTTCCCTTTAATTTTAGAACCATTTTGTAGACAAGTTTCCAGCCCAAATCAAGGCTCCTGTGAGCCAACTTGTGAATAACAAATGCTCTACCCATCACTGGCTCATATTTGAGCGTCCCGTTCTTACAAAAAGTTGTCGAAATGTAATCAAATATTAGAAATTTTGAATTTAGACATGTACAAATAAAGTCCATTTGGTTGAGGAGACACTCAAGTTTGTAAAAGCTTTATTGTATCAATTAACACTTTCGATAAGATTGCCAAATTTATCTTTTAACGTGTTACGAAGTGTATGCTTCAGGGTCTTCCTCCAAAATATCTCACCTTTATCGAAACGAATGAAACCGAACTTATCTGACACACTTTCGGTGGATCGCGGTGGATCCCGAAAAGAAAGCCCAAAGGAATAGAATTGAGCCTTCCAGCAAAAAATCCAGTGCTATCGCCCATTTCTAAAGGACACACTTAAAGTGGCGTGAAGTTGTATTGCTCAATATCTTTTAAAAACTCAGACTCCCAAAGAGTACACTCACTCCCTGGATAGAGAGGTGCATTGTGTGATACTTTCACCATAGCAATGTTATGCTACAGTGACTGGACACTCCTGAAATATACAATTAAAAGTCAAACATTTCGCCATAACAATGTCACACTACAGTGATGGGATACTTGTAAAATGCACAATTAACCTTCAAATAAGACAAACAAACAAGAGTAAACGGGTTTAATTATGTTGAAAATATTCCTTCGATTCACTGACAACCAGTTTTGAAACAAACACTTACGGGGGGAGGGGGGGGGGGGGGGGTAACCTTTTAAATCCCAATATCAAAATTCAAGAAAAATCCCAAATTTAATGTTGTAAAATCGCGACTCGGGCACTTTCTACAGCTTCTGAAAACACAAGTGATATTAATCCTTAATTTTACGAGGGAACATGCAATTACTTGTTTATAATGTGGAGGGCAAAATTATAGGGAAACCTTTCAGACTTTTTAAGAGTATGTCAGACTTGAAACCACCCGAAGAGAAAAATTAATACTCTCTTGCAAACTGACAAGAAGAATTTTTCAACTCACTGTGGTTAATAAATAAATTTCTGTTTGGTGAAAGATACATTTGGCTGCTATATACATCTAGAGAACATAGCCTGATTTTTATCATTAAAAGACACTTTACGACAAAAACAAAGCAAGTTTTATTTAAGCGTACCTGTGTTTTGATGTTTTTGCCGCTTTAATAATAACAACAAATGGCAAAAGTTCAAACTTGCTTGCACGTTTGGCCATTTACAGTGTAATTGCTTTCTTTCACTTCTTTTAGCCTTTGATATTCTTTCTCAAGTTAGACATGCAATGAGTAAAAGTTGGTAGAATTTTAGAGAAATATCAGCTTCCAGGTGACACTCACTGACAATGTTACACAAGCAAAAACGTTGCAAAAGTATTTTTTTTGTGTTACCTCCTGGTTGCCACTGACCAACTTGAATTGAGAGCTCACCCTCATAGTTGTGTCTACTGTGCAACTAATCAGTGGTTTCCCACTCAAATTATGCTTTCCACGAATTCCATCTCTGTTGGTAGCAAATGTGACTGATTCCAGTGAGCCATGATTACCAGCTCACAGTTGGAAACAAGAGAAAAATTCTAAGAATTTTAGAGAATTTTAGAAATTTTTGAAAGAATTTTAGAGCTTTTTTGGAGAAATTCCTGAAAGCTAGAAATTTAGCCCATTTTTCAGGAATTTTGTATCTAAGCCCAGTGTCTCCTTAATTGAGTTTGGGAGTGGCAGGGTTAATATACAATATTCATTCAATCAAGGTCACAGTAGTAGGTCCTGTTAATCATCAAACAAATCTGCTATGTGACATGTTTTTTTTTTGCACCAATTTTGTAGTTTTGGTTAAAGCTCAATTAATTAAGAGTCCAGACATGGTAGTCTGAGGTTGATGTGTTCCTTCCAATAATGTTATATTTATGTAATTCAGCTTAGATTATGAGTTTTAAGTTGCTGTCCCTTACAATGAAGGCAAAAATTTTTATTAGAATTACTGGATTACCCTCACTCAACTACAACATTACCTAGAGCAAGAGGAACGGGTCATTTGGTGTCACATTGAAAGTGAAGCATTTCACCGGTTAATGATGAAAAAGTGTTGTTATCAAAAAGCTTGCCGACATAGAGGAGAACAATTATTTTACAACCAGAAGGAGTACTTGAAGGAGGCCAGGATGCTTTGTAGCATTCAACATGATAATGTTGTGAGATTCAAAGCAATTTCCCAGAGGCCATGTGCCATTATGTTGGAGGATTATCCATGTTGTGACAGGAGACTTAAGTACATTGAATATCGATAAATGATTTTTTGGGAGGGTCTGAGTTTTCGAGACACCCAGGGATCTGCATTTTTTTTTTTTTTTTTGGGGGGGGGGGGGGGGGGGTCTGAGGTGAGTTTTTGAGGTCTGAGTTTTTGAGACAAACCGGACTTTGACTAGCTGTTTCCGTAGTATGCCACAAAATATGAATTTCTCAGGTGATGTCAGCGAGGAAAAAGGCCAAAACATTTATCAGTTTGAGCATAGTTAGTTGAGAGTTAATTAAGCCCTTTAACTTTTATTCTTAACAAAATAACCACTAAATTGACCAACCTTTCCTCTACTTGTTCCATCTCGTCCATCACGGCCATCATTTCCTGTGTTAAAAACAATGATCCAAAGGAAATGTCAATCAGTGTTTAATTAATTAACACTTGTCAGCCATCAAATTTCAAGGGCAAAAAGTTGCAAGGCTGTCTGCACAATTTTTTAAGTATAGCTGGTGATATGGAAAAATATATGTACAGCAATTGCCTTATTTTATCAAAGTCACTGCCAGGGGCCAATATCTGAGGAAGATCCACTGGCCACATCAATTGACAGAAATTGCAAATCATATAATTTATTACATGGATTTCTCAAGTTATCTTAGTTATTGGTAAATTAACTGATATAATTCTGTTCTATCACAGCCATATTATTATTATATATTATCTTGTATCTTGTATCATTTTAACTTATTAAATAACTGTTTCTTAGTATACTGATTATTTTAGTTTATTTTTATTACAGTAAATTAACTAGCTGTTCATTGAATGCTAGAACTTTAGCCGGTTCACTACCCTGTGTATAAATAATATTAAAAAGTGTTTGTTGTTTTTGTTGTTTTATATTCATATTTATTTAAAATAAAGGATACTACCTAGTGACAGTAATTGTTGGTCGCTACAGTTCCCAATATGATCACAATAATATAATTGGATATTTTTTTAGTCTTTTTGTGATCATCATGATTCTAAATTCAACACCTGATTTAATCACTGTGCAATTTGTAATTTACAGATAGTTACTTTACAATAAGTGGGCGGCATGGTGGTCTAGTGGTTAGCGCGTCGGACTTTCAACCTGAAGGTCGATGGTTCGAGCCTGGTCTCTGCCGTCGTGTTGTTTCCTTAGACAAGAAACTTTACTCCACACTGTCTCTCTCCACCCAGGTGTATAAATGGGTACCGGCGACAAAATGCTGGGGGTAACCCTGCGATGGACTAGCATCCCATCCAGGGGGGAGTAGCAATATTCCTAGTTGCTTCATGCTACGGAAACCGGGTTAAGCTCCGGCCGTGTGGGCCATCGTGGCCCGAGTGCGACTTTACCTTTTTTTTTACTTTACAATACGACAACTGCTTAGCACAGGTGTACATTTAAAACTGTAATAAATAATTCTATGATTAAACACAAAATTGAAGACATTACCATTCACACCATCACGCCCATCTTTTCCTATGTGAGAAGAAAAAATAATTTATTAATGCAAGTGACTTCATTTCAAACTAATCATCTACTGGCAGGAAAATGAGAAATGGTTAAAATCAAACATCCAGATCAATGTAATGATAAAAGCTTAAATATGGTCAACTCACCATTTTGTCCATCTTTTCCATCTTTGCCTGTCAAAAATTGGATCAAGTTAGGAAAACTGAAATAATCTTAGATCATTTAATGGAAACCCACACAGCAAACTCATTAATGACTCACTCCTTTTGAACATATTAAAATTGGTAATTTTTACATACCATCTTTACAGCAACCAGCATGTGGTACAACTTCACAGCCTTTTGGTTTTGTTATTGGGCCATTAGTCTAAAACAGATTGAAAAGTAATGTTTTTAAATGAAAAACTACCTAAAGTGGTGTTTACTTTTTAAATAAGCACAGCAAAAAAATGTACCCCCACCACAAAAAATAAAGACATTTCAACTATTGTCAAATGAGTATCCCCTGAATAGGTCCTCGATCAACAACATTAAATACCCCCCTCCCATTCCACTGGCTGTGACTCAAAATATGCAGCAAAAACTACTGTATTCTTGACTCAAAAAACAACCCATTTCACTTATATCTGAACCAAAATGTTACAATGTAAAGGGATGAAAAACTGATTCAGACCAGTCCATTCAAAAAAAAAAAAACTAAGGCAACCTTTTAGTAAGTTGCAACTCTTAAAATTAGGGGAATTACATTTATTTTATTGTAAGAAAACTTGCAACTCAGGAAGTAATTTTTTTTTAATGAGAACAGAACGAGCAAATGATGAAGTTCTAATGACTATGTAGCCTACTGCATTGAGGACAACACAGTTAACTGAAATTAATATAAAAACATTGCATTCCTTTATCTCTGAAAGCTAGTAGATCCTGATCACCAATTCCACATAAAAAAATATATTTCTGCCAATTTAAACACTGACATTTTTTATCAACTTTTAAACAGTACATACACGTATTTTCATACTGTTGAACAAACCGGAACATGAGAGTGGAATAAAACCATCCAACTGAATGACAATGAGTGGCCTCAGTGTTTTAAATTTTATACCGAAACTATGTCATGAACAGAAATTAAGAAAATTTATCCATCAGGTACATGTAGTTGTTGTGATTGTGATTGTGATTGTATTTATTGTGGTGAAGAAGACTCCATAGAAGATACCTTTTAGTTTAAAGACTGCTCGATCCTTCACCAAAGGAAAAAGGAAATTCTGTTTCCTTATTAGAAACATCAAAACTGAAGAGCTTACTAAATACTATATTTCAATCCTGTTCATGAAGTAATAAACACAATGAGAAATCTTGTATGTTATAAAAGTTATGTCTATCATGGACAAGAGTGATGATCTTGGGATAAGGGCTCGCTTGACCAAAAAACCTTTTTTGATTGCGTGTATGTGTGGTGTGTGTGTGTGTATGTGTGCACTTTTGTTTACATCATGCCAGGACCTGTAAACATAGAGAATTTATATTTCCTGGGACTGTATATTAATTTTTTTCTCAAGCCAGTTTTACTTTGTAAAAGTATTTTTCTTCATAAGCTAATTACCACTGTTTACTGAAGTAATGTAAATGTAACACTGTGTTTTTATTCTTTAAAGTATAATAAAAAAAAACAGTCTGCCGCACTCAGTATTGTAATGTACGACCAAACCACGCCATGTTGAGTGCAACAACTGATTTAATTAGTTACCCGTCATGCCTAGTACAGGCATGGCATTAACATACATTACATCTCTCTTTCTCCAGCAAAGACCGAAATAATAGCAAATAATAGTAAATAACACATGAAAATAAACAACAAAATCAGTTCAAAAGTTCGTAAGTTCAAGTTAACAAGTTCGCATTCAGCATTCATTGTTCCATTCAATTGTTCCATTCATTGTTCCATTCAACATTGTTCCATTAAACTTCAAGTGTAACAGTCCTTTAGGTATGATGGGGTCTTAACCAATCGTCCCGACCTGGTCACTGTAACAGGTTCTTCTGTAGACGCTACTGGCTTAGCTACTGGCTTAGCGGTTTCTCTTTGCACGTTAGTTGGTGGTAAGGTTATCTCAGTCTGCTCTGGTCTGGCCTCAAATTTCTGTTCTCCTGGAGGTTAGGTTATCTCAGTCTGCTCTGGTCTGGCCTCAAATTTCTGTTCTTCTGGTGCTCTGCTGCGATTGAGGTGACGTCTGTTTCTGCGATATTTCCTTAACCTTGATGTCTCAACTACGTAAGATCTAGGAGTGTGATGTTTGTACGACACTACAGCCGGTACCCACTCGTCTCTGTGTTTCATCGTGACAGTATCTCCAGTTTGAAGTGATTCCAGCTCCCGTCCACAGTGTCGATCAAAGTAATGTTTTTGCGTTTCTTTCACTTTTTTGAGCTTCCCGGCAACTTCTTCCTGTCCTTGCGGTCTCAACAATTCTGCAGTGGTGGGTAATGTTGTTTTCAGACGTCGACCCATCAACAGTTGTCCTGGGGACTTGTTAATTGCGTCAAGTGGCGTGGTTCGATAGCTAAGCAGAGCTTTATTTATGTCGACGGACTTTGACATCAAGTTTTTGGTTGTTTGAACTGCTCTTTCAATTTGTCCATTTGATTGCGGGTAGTGAGGGCTGGTTGTTGTGTGCGTGAACTCATAGTCCTTTGCAAACTCCGCAAACTCGGCTGCTCCGAACTGAGGCCCATTGTCGCTTACGACTTCGTCGGGCATACCATATCTTGAGAAGTGCTTCTTCAGTGCATTAACTGTGGCCTTACTGCTTTGGTTTTCGAGTTGGTCTACTTCAATCCACTTAGAATAATAGTCAACAGTACACAAGTAGTGATGACTGTTCATTTCAAACAGATCTGTGCCTATTTTTGCCCATGGCCTGTTTGGGGGATCATGTGGTATCATTGGTTCTTTGGCTTGCTGTCTCTGGTGCTGACTGCATGTATAGCACTTGGCTACCTTGTCTTCAATTTGCGTCGACATCCCTGGCCAGAACAGCACATCTCTCGCTCGCTGTTTGCACTTGACAACCCCCAAGTGCCCCTCGTGTATCTTGTCTAACATTTCTGACTGCAGGGTGTGAGGCACTATCACTTTCGGCCCTTTAAACAGCAGTGCATCAATTACTGAAATTTCGTCTTTGTACGCCCAGTACTGTCGGAGGTCTGGGGAGAGCTTTGTTTTGCTATCTGGCCATCCTTCTAGTACTGTGTCAGTTAGGGACTGCAATACTGGGTCTGCTGCTGTAGCTTGTTGAAGCTCTAGATACTTTTCCTGTTAGATGGGAAGATAAGCTGTGAGACACACGTCACTGACTTCTAAGTCCTCCACGAGCGTTTCTTTGGTTTCTGGCAAGTAATGGCGACTAAGGGTATCTGCTAGTTGCATTTCATTCCCAGGCTTGTATGTCACCTTGAGGTCATACCTTTGTAGGCTCATCATCATCTTCTGCAATCGCGGAGGTGCCTGATGGAGGTTCTGTGCTAAGATCCTCTCGAGCGGTTTATGGTCAGACTCCACGTGCACTGTTCGTCCATAAACGTACTGATGAAACTTCTGACAGGCGTAAACTATTGCAAGTAACTCCTTCTCAATCTGTGCATACTTCTGCTGCGCAACGGTCAAGGCTCTAGAAGCATATGCAATCGGCTTGTTCTCTTGTAGCAATACTGCACCAAGTCCGTTAGCACTAGCGTCAACGTTGAGGGTGACAGGCTTGTTTGGGTTGTAGTAACCCAGTACTGGAGATTTGGTTACCATCTGCTTGAGTGTTTGAAAACTTTGTTGCTGTTCTTTGTTCCAATGCCAGACTACTTCTTTCTCCAATAGTTGTCTGAGAGGTGCACTTTCAGCAGCTAGATTTGGCAGAAATTTTCCAAGGTATTGGATAAAACCTAGGAATGTTCTGAGTTCTTTAACATTCTTTGGTGGTTGCATCGCTTCGACTGCTCTGACCTTCTCTGGGTCCGGTTTCAAACCCTCACTGGTCAGGAGATGTCCTACATAGGGGACTTGGTCTTTTCTCACTTGGCACTTCTTACTATTTAACTTGAGACCAACCTCTCTCGCTCTGTTTAGGACTTGTCTCAATCTTGCATCGTGCTGGTCAGTACTGCTGCCCCAGATCAGTATGTCATCCACAATGGCTCCTGCAATGGGCTCTGCTCCAGGTATGCCCTCCAACATCTCGGTCATGTATCTCTGGAACACCTCAGGGACCGATTTGATTCCGAAAGGGAGCCTTTTAAATCGATACCTCCCGAAGGGGGTGTTGAACGTGCACAACTTCGAGCTTTCCTCGTCTAATTCTATTTGCCAGAATCCTGATGTTGCATCCAACACAGAGAATACTTTGGCATCTGGCATGTCTGCAACTATCTCTTCAATCGTCTTCATAGGGAAATGTTCTCGTTTAACAGCTAGGTTTAAATCTCTAGGATCTAAACAGATGCGAATCTTATTAGGCTTGACTACAGTAACCATACTGCTAACCCATGCTGTTGGTTCGATTTGCCTCTCTACCACTCCTGCTTTCACCATTCTTTCAAGCTCATCTTTGATTCTGCCCTTCAGTGCAACAGGTACCTTTCTTGGTGGATGTACCACTGGGACGACTGTTGGATCAATTCTGATAGTATGTTTACCTGGTAAACATCCAAGCCCTTGGAAGAGATCTGGATATTCTAGTAGAATATCTGGACGTGCATCAGTAATAACCGACGAGTCTATGACAGAGTTCACCCGCTGGACTAAATTGAGATCCTTGCATGCTTGTGCACTTAAGACGGACAGCACATCCCCTTCTGCAATGTAAAACTTCATGGGGTACGTTTTGTCCTTGTGTTCGCATAAGAGTGTTGTGCAACCATGAATAGGTATCTGGTGACCAGAGTATGACCTTAACTTGGCTGCTGTAGGTTGAATTGTTGTCTCCCCTCCTAGAGTCTTTAACGTCGCTAAAGACATAACATTGCATTTCGCTCCAGTGTCTAACTGAACAATAACTTTCTTGTTGTTGACGGTCAGCTCTTCGCGCCATTCACTGAGGCTAACTGCATTTACTGCGTCTATACAACCCACATAAAACATCTCATCTTCACTTTCGCTGCTGGTTTCCTTTGTCCGAGCTTCATCGCCACTTTCACATTTAGCCACATATTGGACAGTTCTTCTCTTCTCTCTTGACTTGCAGACTTTGTCAAAATGATTTAACTTGGCACAAATCAGACATTTCTTTCCCTTAGCAGGACATTCTGCTTTACTGCTGTGTATGTAGCCACACATTCCACACTCCTGTTCAACTCCAGGTCTGCCAAGTTTCCTCTTGTCTAATTTCTCACTCTGCCTTCGAGCTTGATTCACTTTAACGGCGTGAATCTTGCTGTCTTCTTCCTCCATGGTTTTGAGTTGCGTTTGAGACATTTCCAGTGTGAGTGCAATTTCAACCGCTTTCTCTAACGACAATTCAGATCCTTCTTGTATCAACTTTTCTCGCACTTTCTTGGAGTTGCAACCAATGACAATCCTATCCCTGACCATTTCGTCTGGATCTGCATATCCACAATCTTTCACTAGCAGCTTGAGGTCAATAAGAAACTGTTCGAATGGCTCATTATCACTCTGAACTTTCTTGTGAAACTTGTATCTAGCAAATACCTTATTCGATTTCGGCTTCACATGAGCTTCGAACCTCTCGTAGTAGCTGTTAAGCTTTTTCTCCTCTCCATCTTCAAACGTCCAGGTCTGATATATGTCTCTTCCCTTTTCTCCTACCCAAATCATGAGATAATTACATTTCTGTTCCTCCGATTTCGACTTTAACGGTCCGCCAAACATAAATTCAAGATGGCGTCTAAACGACTTCCACGCAGTCGGTAAATCCTTGCTGTTCCAGTCCATTTTTGGTGTATTTGCTGATAACATTTCCTCCATTTCTTCTTAAACTTGATACGGAACTCTTTTTTCACGATGGATGGCTACTTTATCGGGCGATTCAACTCGATTTACTCCTGGTACCATGTAATGTACGACCAAACCACGCCATGTTGAGTGCAACAACTGATTTAATTAGTTACCCGTCATGCCTAGTACAGGCATGGCATTAACATACATTACAAGTATAACCAAACAATTAATTTATTTTGCAAGAAACCCTTTCGTGGTCAATCATTTCAGAGACTCATTAGAAAGACTGAAAATCTTTTTTTCTTCAAAAACTTAAATTGTATAAAAATATTAGCCAGAAACAGTTAAAGGAACGCAATTTGAAAGTCTCCAAACTATTTTTTTAACATACATGTACCCACTTCAAATTAACAAGAAGCATAATATTTGGTTGAAAACAGGAGCCTACAGTCATGTTATGATCACAGGTTCCCCATTAAAAGATTGCCAAAACAAGAAAAACTCACAGACTTACATCCAACTTCTTTAAATTGGTAAAATCTAAAATTATTTTTACTGTACTGCTGTAAAATAGTTACCTAATTATTATTAGAAGTTGCCATATTGCATGAAAACACAAAGTTATAGAACTGTACCACCATTCAGTAAGCTATATCACAAAAAAAAAAATAAAAAATAATAAAAAAAACCACAAGATATAACACCAACTTTCAACTGATTTAGAAAATTGTAACTCCCACCCTGCCTATTTGGTATCTACCTGCAGTGGACACTCAGGTTTTTAAACATCGGCTATTTCCTTTTAGCTCTTCTTACATGTAGCTTGTCGCCAATTTAATTCTTTTCTTCACTAATCCCACAATAATTATGTCACAGATATTAAACAAGCTTAATCATTTTTGTGCATTCCCTTTGAAATTAATTTCCCAGATTGTAACTTCTGTTTTCATTCTGGCAAAAATACAGTTTTATATTAAAAAAGAAAACTTGTAAATATAAGCTTAAGCTTAAATTAATAAACGAGATAGATTTGAGGCTTATCATTTTACAACAAACTCAGTTTTCCAGCATGAAGACGACTGGAACAAAATTGTCAAATGAGTCAAACTAATTATTCTCAAAAGTTTGGTCATCCGATCCGAAATTTTTATCCAATAAACAGGTCTAAACTTGGCCCAAAAAATTGTAATAAAAACAAGTACAGTGCAGAAGCTCAGACCCAATTCGTTAACTGTTAATGATAGTATCTTTAAAAACTTACTTTCTTCGAATGTGATATCCATTCTAAAATTAATACGCGATTTTGAACCAGAATATCGATGACTCTCCTTGAAAACTTCTCTCATTGAACATCAGCTGCTTGGGCATTCGTCTGGGACTCAAACACTGGTATTTTTGAGCGAAATAAACCTAAATTGGCGCCTCGGCCAAGAATACACAATCAAATTGAGGGTTTGCAAATTATTCGCCAGGCGTTAATTTTATCACGAGAGAAGACTGGGAATAGGAGGCCAATATTGTCACTCACTTTACAAAAATTTCGAGGTTTTCCATGCTGATCAACGATGAAACTGCGCGCAGAAAATTTATAGCATCCACTGAATCTTTTTCTCCGATACTGCTTTTTTGCAACTTTGCTTTTATCGAGAGTTTAATGAACAGACGAGAATTTGAACAAAACCGTGAGAAGCAAAACTGATCTGATAAAAAAAAAAAATAACTTCATTAATTTGCCTTGGCGCACCCAAGTTGCTGTTCAAAAAAATTTCCTGGTTTATTGCCGTAAGATCAGAAACGAAGTCCTCCTTTCAGCTCAAAAACGAGATAAATGTTACCGTTTCTGTAATTGGAAGCGATCGAGATACTGAAAGACAAGCTCAAGGAGATCGGGGTCTAGAAATTTTAACTATTTTTACCAATGAGGAAAAAATTGAATGCTATAGGGCTTAGAATTGTTACTTTGACTTACCTGATTTGAAGATTTGTTCTGCGATGTTCCGAAGGAACCGGCCAAGAAAATGGCCAAAGCCAACAAGAAGAACAAACGAAACATCTTCACTCTCCGCTCCTCACAAGTGAACTGACGATATTAAACAAATTTGTCCGTGTATAAAGGTTAACTTTAAGAGTTCCGGTCTTTGGTTTACTTTATTGTAGAACTTGAAAATATACGAAATGGAAAACCTTTTGTGATGATATTTACATCCCTGAATTGTTAGATAAAAGGTGATCTTGGCATTGACGACCGTGGGGGGTGGGGAGGGGGTACTTAAGAAAGAAACAATGGAACGATATCCACGGAACAACATCAAGCGTTACCACTACACTGCCACTAGCATCTGTTTGCGATCGTTTTGAAAGACCCTTTCTATACCTAAATGACAGTTTTCCAACCCCTTTTCTTTACTTCAACTCGTGAATCCCTACCCTTTTATATAACTCCAGCCTAAAAAAGATCATCCCCTTATAGCCCATTATAGTGAGTACCCTCCCCTCCGGGGAGGGGGGGGGATTGAAGACTGATTAACTCAGAGTCTAAAGTCGAAACGTATTCCATTATATGTATTGAATTTGGTACACAGGCCCAGTTCAAACGTCGAACTTTTCATGTGCCGAACCTAATTTCTTCAATTAAGTACATGAAAAGATCGACGTTTGAATCAATTAAGTTCGACATATAGTATTTGGGTCGACCCAAGAATTAAGTTCGAGTGGACAACATGGGAAGTTCGACTATGGAGCGACTTCGATTCAAACGTCGAACTTTTCATGAGCCGAACCTAATGCATAAATTATGTTAACGTATTTTTCAATATAACCGCGCTTCTGATTGGCTATTTAGTGGGTTTTCGCGCCTTTGCAGACAGAACTCATAGAAGCGTAACGACGGTTACCGGCATTCACGTTGTAGATTTTTAGACTGAAACTGGACAGCTTAAATCGGTCTTCTAAAAAGTTGCTTTTCTTTATATTCATAAAGAAATCGTAATGTATTTTAAAATTTATGGCGTTACTTTGTTTTGTCCAAACTGATCACGATCACGATCTCCTCAGCTGTCTCCTTGCAATAACAGAACACATTAAGCACACTAAAATCAAAATACGAATTTCCAGGCTTGGTGAATTTTACTTTTTTCGGTTTATTTCCCTGTTTTAAGCAGTAAGGATGATATTTCTTTTCGCCACGAATTAGGTTCGGTACATGTAAAGTTCGACCGTCTGAATCAACAGTCGAACTTAATAGTTTGGGTCGACCTAAATAGGTATTAGGTTCGGCACATGAAAAGTTCGACGTTTGAACCGGGCCTGAGTTGCTCAGTGTTTAAGAAAAAAAAATTTTCTGTAAGACCTCAATGTTGACTGACTTGACTGAAAAGGAAATAAATAAATTGTCTCAGCCGAATTATTACGCTACATTTCTTTTTAATTTCTTCCCTATACTTCAAACTCATTTGTTCATTAGACAAATCAACTTCCTGATACTTGAATGTAAACAGAGTTTAGTGAAAGCGCGCAAGAAATCTAGAATCAACGTTACTGAGGGAATGTATTCTATTAATGTGTCTAGTGCGCCGAAAATAGTGAATATGCCCGTCACTTTTTCTAGTCCTTTTCGCTAAAAGGGTTTGTTTCCAAAGAAACTGTGGTGCAGCGTCGACGGGGAAGTAGAATACGACAATTTTTAATCGACCTTGACTCGGTTAACACCACTGTAAAACTTTACCGAACGAAAACTTATTGACTACGATAGATTTACCTTTCCTGGTACATGTATGTTAAATCTCATGTATTTTATCTCACGCTTTTAAAAAAGTGTTCAAGATAGACTTAAAAAATTTCGTTTAACGAAATATGTTATTAAGTGTAAATGGGGTCTTATTTGAATAAGTAAATTAGCCATTTTAGAGAAATTCAAAAGCGGATCTCATATTAGGCCGGAATGCAGGACGGGAAATCGACTGTAATTACTGAAGCCCCATTCATACCCCATGTTATACCCTCCTTCATAAAAGCATCTCTAATATGGCGCCCAAAACAGATCATACAAAGCTCGATCACATCACATGCATAGCATGAAGCTCACTATCACAAGAGATCCGTGGTGGATAAGCGGTGTACATGATAGCATCTCTAATATGGCGTCCAAAACAGATCATACAAAGATCACATCACATGCATAGCATGAAGCTCACTATCACAGGAGATCCGTGGTGGATAAGCGGTGTACTTTGACCACAAGAAAATTTACAAAACAGCCAGAAATTTGTTTTGATCTTGAGAAAAGAAAGAAAGAAAGAAAGAAAGAAAGAAAGAAAGAAAGAAAGACAGAAAGAAAGAAAGAAGGAAAGAAAAAATATAAATGTTGCATTTTTGCGATTTTGCTCTACATTTGCAAAAGAAATGAGACCAAATTGTTAGACACCCAAAAATGTCCTTTTATGTTAAAACCAGAACCCCAAAATGTCCAATGGGTTAGAACCCCCAAAAAGCCTTCTATAAACGCCCTCACCAAAATCTTTCACCCCCAAAAAAGTCACCACAAAAAGGCAGATAACAAATTTCAAACTTAAAAATGGTCTTCGCACCTCCCCGTCACTATTTTACACCTGAGTACCACCTCCCAACCCCTGGGGGCTTTCCTCCACGTCACTATTATACCCGAGTACCCCCTCCCAACCCCTGTTGGCTTTCCTCCCCATCACTATAAAACCTAAGTACCCACTCCCAACCCCTGTGGGCTTTCCTCCCCATCACTATAAAACCTAAGTACCCCCTCCCAACCCCTGTGGGCTTTCCTCCCCGTCACTATTACACCTGAGTACCCCTCTCCCAACCCCTGGGGGCTTTCCTCCCCGTCACTATTACACCTGAGTACCCCTCCCAACACCTAAGGGCTTTTCCCATTCATTCCCAGGGTCGGACATTGAGTTAATCAACTTTTAATGGATGTGAATGAACTTCTTTAGTGTGACACACTAGGATTTTACCCCAAAATTAGAAAATTAGAACCACCTCAGTTGAAGAGCATAATAAACAGTATTACAGGATAGTGCTGCTCAAAAGCTTTTAGTGGCATTTGAATTGTCACACTATTGGCTTTTACCCTCAAACAAAAAAAAGTAGAACCACCTATCACAGATTTTTATTTGAATAAAAAATCTTCGCAAAATTGTATTTTCAACTAAGTATTTCTCACAGTTACCCTAACGCCTTTTAATTTCATCTAAGGGAGGGTTCATAATTTAACTAGAGGGGGGTGGGGGGCTTTGTCCATCTTTAGGGGGGCCATGATTTTTTCCTGTTAGGTTTTAGGGGGGGCTATCGAAAATTTCTCCCGATATGAAAGAAGGTATAAGGGGGGCCACCAAAAAAGATTCAATAAAAACCACCACCATTAGTTTACTCATATTTAGCAGGAGGATCTGTAAACAAAGTTTTAGTATAGCTGGAACTTATAAAAAGCAGTCCATGTCAATGAATATAAAGAAACTCAAACTGATGATGATGATGATAATAATAATAATAATAATAATAATAATAATAATAATTTATTCACTTAATATAGCGCCTTTTAACATTAAAATGATCAAAAGCGCTTTACACAAGTTTTATACTAATTATAATTTAATCCTAATTAATACTAATTTAATACTAATTTTACACATGTTTTATACTAATAATAATTTAATCATGATTAATACTTATTTAATACTAAAAATGCACAATTGACCACCCCAAAAAAATTACTCATTGTAGGCTAAATTAAAAAAATATGTCTTAAGGTTTTTCTTAAAAATGCTAAGTGATGTCGTTGTTCGAATATTTGCTGGAAGGCTGTTCCACAGTGTGTGGGCAGCAGCATAAAATGAACGAGCTCCTAATGTAGATAACATACGCCCCTTGGGACGGTCCAAAAATAATGAAGAGTTCGATCTAAGGGAATAAACAAGACACGACTTAATCAGACTTTCTCAGAACAATATAATTCTGTGTTCCTCTCTCCTCTGGTGAGGTCACTTTTTGTGTCATTAGGAGACTGGGGAGGAGAGGGGAAGAAATAGAAGCGTGCAGGGGATGATTAGACGGAGAAAGAGAGGAAGGAGACCGCGCCTTTCACACTTCCCATCGTCCCCCGCGCGATTATTAATTTTTAAATAAGAAGCAATGGACCGCGAACGAAAATGCTGCCGATGTAAATAGGATCTGTAACAGATCTAGTCAGCCAAAAATAGAGATACAATCAAAGTATAGAGCAAGGCTGTTACTACGTAGAACATTTAAAGTGACACTGACAACATGATAGAGCTTTAACTGAAAGCCAAAATGCAACCGTGGACAGCTGTTTCGACCTGGTTGGGTCTCGTCAGCACGGTGTAGCAGCAAAAAGATAGAAAAACCAGAGATTCCAAGCCTCCCGATTTGATGTCTTGCCTCCCGTTCTCCCGATTTTAACCAAATTCTCCCGATTTATTATAAAATTCTGAAAACTAGGGAAAAATTGCTAATCTTTAGGATTTTTTTTGCGATCTGTCACTGTGAAACACACAAATTAAACTTTCTTCTCGGATAATCAGGACCGAATGATGTCAAAATGCAGGAAATGCCACTTGAGAGAACCTAAATTTGCAAAATTTCCGGGGGAGCATGCCCCGGACCCCCCTAGAAGCTCGCGCCTTCAGCGCTCAGGATAGCGCCTCTGGTGCTAATGATTACTCCCTATTTTCCATCACACGGGGTTGGAATCTCTGAAAAACTAGCACGAACGCCAATTCTCTACCAAAATCGCAAGTGGTAATGGCAACAGATGAGAGCTCGAATTCAAATGTTTGATTTTCTATTTTAAATTTTATTAATGGATACCCGAGTGGGAGCCTCTGCGGAGGAGACAGTCCATGTTCTAAAGTTTATATTCCAATTGGTGGTGGTGAAGCTAGACAGCTTCAAAATGTGCCAACTTGTACAAGTCTCAACGGAATGCAAAACTTATGGCACTCCGTCCACTTCTGGTACTGCACCTTCTTTTAGCTGGTGATGAAGGAAGTTCAGTGTCACTACTATCACTCACCCCCATTAGCACCCAACCTGTCACTACCACTCGACATTCCTTCACTGTCAGTGCACTACGTTGCACCCAAAACAACCGACAACAGTGTCATCTTTCAGTTTATGTTTCCATGGAAAAGAGTGTTTTTTTTTTCAGATAAGTATCCAGCTCAAAATCATAAAGGGAATTCAGCCCCCAGTTAGTACTAACTCGTCCCAATTGTAATCTTCATATTTTTTTGCTTCCCTGTTTCGCTGCTTACAGCCGTTGCTTTATTTCTCAGATCTTTATAAAATTCGAGGAGCTTTAAATGGTCGACGTAGCTTTTAACAATTTCTTGAGAAACCCCAAAGGCACGAGAAAACGAACATGAATTATTACTGGAATGATGCCTCGACAAATGAAATCATAATGGCCATTTTCAGCTGGTTTAGAAAACTGCAGTAATGAAAGTTTTATCTCTTTATTTATGTTAATCAGTTTGTTAAATGTAAGTTTTCCATATTCTCAATAAACTTATTAGTATTTTTGCTGGTTAATTTTTTTGCTGGTTATTTTTTTGGTGGTGGTGGTGGTGGAGGGGGGAGGGGGAGGGGGTCATGGTATTTTGCCCACGGTTGTGGGATATGCAATAAGGGGGGGGGGGGGGGCAGGAAAAAAACACACCAAATAATAGGGGGGGCTTCCAAAAGTTTCAAGGTCAAAAATCTGAAATCGACATAGCCCCCCCGTCTCCAAAAGTATGAACCCTCCCTAGGTTTTGCTTTCGATATTTTGGGAAAAACTGTAGAATACCCGGCCACTTATTTGCATTTCATTGAATATGAATGTTTCTTTTGTTTTCATATGCCTCGTCCTACCAAATGTTTAGGAATATCATGGTAAATTGGTGACCGGGTATTCAAAAACTCGCTCCTATTTTTGCACATCTTGGAAGCTTCGTGAACAAATCTGCGAATATGAATGAACTCTATTGTCTCAAGTCAAATCTACGAATATGAATGAACTCTATTGTCTCAAGTCAAATCTGCGAATATGAATGAACAAGTCAAATCTGCGAATATGAATGAACTCTATTGTCTCAAGTCAAATCTGCGAATATGAATGATCTCTTTTGTCTCAAGTCGAAACTTTGTACTTGACCATACTTTTCAAGATTAAAACCCTCAAATTCTTGGTTTGCAACCACGTGATAAGGCGGCCATGTTGGTGGTCAATACAACACAATTTTTTTTTTCGCAAATTTGCATGAAAATAGAGTTTAGTTTCCAGCGGAGAGAAACAGTTTTGTTCTTGACCACCAACATTGCCGCCGTGACGTCACATGCAAACCAGTAATATCGAAAAAAATTAACAGCGTAAAATTAACCAACCAATTTTGCAGGAATTTTGCGAATTCTATAATTCCTGCGAAAGTAAAAGACATAACGATAACTAGAAATTACCTGTTATAAAGATGTTGCCTCAAGCGAAATACATCTATAGCGTTGATCCACGGACTTGAAACCAAAGCTACTATGTGGCAAAGCTCTGAGTCCTCGTTTCGCGTATTCTGAAGGACCCTAAAGCCATGCTCTCTTCTTAACGTCATGGGTGGTTTCCAGTTGTAACAAACGGCGCTCACTTGGAGTTATTCCTTTCAAAGTAACTAGAAAACGACATTTATGTCGCCATGTTCTTTCGTCGTAGGGGTAAAAGGTGACGGGAAAGAAGCAATTGAATATTCATTTTAAAATTCTAATAAAGTTTCTTCTTTTTCGTGGAACCATTTGCACGTGCAATAGTTTCTCTTCTAAAGTTTTGATGATGTGCCTAGGGGAATTAGAAAACAATGCAACAAAACAACAAAAGACAACGAACATTTTTTGTAATAGTCGAATGGAAAAATTTAACAAGTAAATACCGAGCTTGTTTGAGGCGGAATTAGTAGAGGGAACATGGGGCAGAAATTGGGAGAAAATGACGAGGTAGCTCCAAGGGACGCGGGAAAACAGAAGCGGGATGTGAGATTCCCATTACTGCGGGAAAGCGGGAGAAATTAGTGGGGGGAGGGGGATGGCGGTTTGCAATTTCCGTTCACAGTCGTTTCTGCTGGATAAAGATAACTTTCAACATTGTGAAAAAAGGGTGAATCTGAACAATCGCTAGTGCATAATCTCCACCATCTGGGCACAACCAAGGTTGCCGTAATAAATGTAAGTGGTAGCAGACCACATATTTTAACCCCTGAAAAGTACGGTAATCACTTCCATTACATTACATTGGATACCCCACCTCGGAGAAATGTCTTTAAGTTTTCACCCCCTTTGATCACAGTAACAAAGACTAGTTTATGAATATGAATATTTGAAAATTATATATGTGAACTGCGGATAAAACACGAGTGACATTTGATCTTCGCAGTGTGCTATCAACTAAAGCAGTTGAAAAAGCAACTCGAAAAATATTCAGCTTGAATGGGATTCGAACCCATGACCTTGCGATACCGGTGCAATGCTCTGTCCACTGACCAAGCCATATGGATAGATAATCAGTTGTGAGTTCGTGATATACCCGATGATAATAAAATATAAATACATTCAAACGAAGGCGTGAAATGGCACTGATTTTACCCCCGCTTTCTTCTTTGGGCTCGTCACACGCTCATTTCCGCGATCTCGGGAAGAATAAAGGTTGTGTCATTGAATATGTGCTGTACTGTATACGGCCATACGACGCCAATGAATCTTGATGATCGAATCTAAAAGTGGCTACTCAAGTAGCTTTAGGCCAAGGTCAAAGGCTTTAACCAGGAAAAACAGTTTATTCGTGATAACTTTAACAAAGGGAATGGAACTGGATCGAAATTTGGCACATGGAAAGGAATTATCGTCCTTAACTTTTTTAAGTATAATAGGCTTTCCCATAATTCACGTGACATGTCACGTGGCCAATTTTCTTAAAATAGCAATAAGTTGTCAAATTGGTGATGGTTTTAAGAGAAAATATAAAATAAAAAGGCTTTTCTGATGCAGATTAAATATTTCCAGCCCTGGACATTTGGAATGATCGTCCATAGTTCTTTAAAAAATTTTGTGAGGACAAGGGTCATTTTTAAGTCCAAAATTCAACCTTTGATAATCTTTATCATTATATCTAATCATTAACGTATAAGGTTAAATATGTTAATCCTCTATCGGAAAAGCCAATTTATTAAACTATACAAAGAATATTCGCTGGCATATCGCCGGTTTGCTTAATTTTAAAATTTTCATCACGTGATATGTCACGTGACCAAACTTATGCAATTAGTTTTTTTAAAAACCATTCAGTGGAAAAACTAATAAATCTATCTAAATCTATCTAGGCAGAAGAAGATATCCAGATTTACATTCAGGGAAAATTTCAACGTGATCTAGGCAATCTAACCGAAGATATTAAGAGCGGCCGTCCGTAATTTTCGCCTAAAGTGTTTCGGATGAGAAAAAATGAAATTCCCCAAACTTTCTCAGAATAAAGGTTTAGATACGTGAATGACATTAAGATAACTTAATCAAATCAAATTAATATTTTAGCTGTGCGACGAGAATTTCGGTTTTTAAGCCCTGAGACGGCTTTTTGAGGCCACTTTTTTTAGGCCTCGTGTTGAAAAGAAATCGCTATTTAAACCAAACTTTGAGTAATCATTCGAACGAGGAGATAAATTTAATTTGTTTAAGAGCAAAAGTTATCTATTTTGATCAAAAGCTAAATATATTAACGATTTTTTGACTTTTCTCTTTTGCAAGCCATTTTGGAAGATCCAAAATATGGCCAAATTCGGAGGATAATATCGCCAATGATACATGGCCTGGCTTCATATAAGTTCACTTCAGCGAAAGATTGTCTCATCTTCAATTATCTGCAATAAAATTTTGGGGCAGTTAAAACGGCGAAATTTGACAGAGGAAAGAGTTAAGGCTGTTTAAGTCAATAAACGCTGTCTTGGCGAATAGCCCAAAGACTGACAAGAAAACTAAGAAAATAACGATACGGGAAAAAAATATAAAATCCATGATCTCCAAAAATACCCGGTAGTTTAGAAAACAGAAAAGTTTGAAGGGAAAAAGAAGCATATTTTGGAGGAATTAGCTGTTATTTCTGGAGAGTTTTGACCGTCAATGTCCAGGCAGACAAACAAAATTTGAATCAGTAATCAGAAGTAATGTGTGATGTAACACCGGCCGACAATACAAGGTATCTATTAAACTTCTTACAAATAGGCATTTCAAATGACCAATGAGTCAGCTATCGACTTTTCAAGATGTCAAACAAAATGAAATGCTATGATTAAAAAAAACGTTATCATACCTTCAAAGAAGACTATGCTTCTCAAAAAGGGACAAAACAATAAGATTTATTATGTACATACCAAGTAAGACTTAGATATTTCAAGAGATCGTACACGTGCATCAAGACACTTCATGGTGTCACTGTATGCTTTCCATACAGTGACACCATCATCTTTGTAGGGGAAGTTGATGAGATGGCTTTTCCCTTCCCACTTTGTCGGCTGCGTTTGTCCAAAACCTTCAACGTTCACAACAGCAACCCTTACACCACGCACTCCGTTATTGGAAACAATGGCATCTCTTAGGTCAGTTGCCGTCAGCACGTCATGACCTTCAATTCATCAACGAAATGGCGAACGTGAGCCTCGATTGTCGCAGCTTTACGATCACAGGGCCCTTTCCGCCCTGTGGGTCACTAAAATCGACCCTTTTCACTTTTATGACTGTCATTTCCTGCATCAAACGACAGGCTGTTAGCAATGTTGCACTGTGGCAGCAACCTGCGTTGTCTTGACGGAACGATGCTGTTCTTATTTCCGGGTGTTTGACTTTAAGGTTTTTTAGGAGAATGTGCTCTATAACAGAGACAACGATGTTGCTATCCTGTGAACAATTCTGTGCTACATGGACAAATGCTTGATGTTCAAGTTTCCCATCTGTTGGTCTTGGGACGACGACGCTGATATGCCAAGATTTCCTTTTTTTCCAAACCAGTCTGCTTGGGTTTTCCGATACTTCACAGGAAGAAATTTCATGGCCCAGCCTTGGGTTACGAAAACTTCGTCATCACTTAATTCTCGCAGGATGTCGATGCGGCACTTGTCCTGTTGCTGGGAGCGGAGTTGGTGTGCCTTCCATGCCTCTATGGCTTGCATAGCCTGCTGGCATGAGTACATCATATCGTCAAGCAGGTCAGAAAGTGGTCAAGTTGGCTCTCTTTCATCCTCATTCTGGGACTTCTGTTGAGAGGAACAACAGCACCACGCCCGTATTTCAAGATATGCAGCTGCGCAAATTTAAATTGATATTAGGTGAGACCATGTATAAACTTCTGAATCTCACGGAAAGGCATCAAGTCGGCAATGATTGCCAGGACGTGTCTGCGGGTGTCCCAGCTAGTCGCGTGTTGGTACGTCTCAGCCAAGGCCTCAAGGTATTTTCTCTCCGCCGGCTGATGTTCAGCTATTCCCAGGGCCTTTTAAACATGACGTAATGATTGCACAGCCTCCCACAAGTGTCCAGCATCCCCTGTAATGACCTTCTACGCAGCTACGATAGTAGTGTAGCTCTATGAACGTAAACATTCTTTCGATGTACGTCCATGTCCTTCCAGCGCTTTTTGGGCTGACCGGTCATGCATTCTTCTTCGCCGCAACTGCGTAAAAACTGATTCAGTCTTTCTCGACGGAGAACTTGGATACTGCTATTGTGGCCATCAGACGACTCACTGCTGCTGCTTGTTGGGTCTGAAAAATTGGCCCTTGGATCGTCGTCAACAGCCAACCTGCCTAACGCGTCTGTCAAGTCACTACTTTTTCACTATTCTGTGAGACAGAATTGATCAAAGGAATGATTAATGCTATGATGGCAACAAAAGCATAAAACGGTCTTTTGATCATAAAGGAGCTTCACGAACCTCAATGTAGGAATAACTAGTTCTTGGCGGCGAGGTATGACTTATAAATGAGGCTTGCACCAAGTCTTCCTTCTGCTGAGCTGTGGGGCTGGGGATGCTGGGTACTGGTACTTGGGATATTTTTTGCAAAAAGGTTGGTCCTCCTCTCTCATAGCACCTGCTCGCTTGGACGTGGGCTGTGGCTCGGTTGCTATGGTGACCCCTCTCGCTGCTGAGGAGACTGCTGCTCTCCCCTGTTGCTACCTTTTCGGCACCTATCCTCCAATACTTCAATTGTCTTAGAATTTAACATTCTATTTACTTACGATAAACATGAAGTGAGTGATTACCTTTCTTCTGAAATGAAGAAATTTCAAGATCATACATTGCCCTACCCTATATTTGTGAGTTTTCTTTACCGCAGCCTAGTAAATGACCGTAAGTACTTTTTGTCCAAGACGGTCTAACGATCGAACACCCAAATTATGCAAATATCTTCAAAAATACTTGCAATCTGTCTTCCTTGACATGTGTAAAGGAACACAAACATTTCAAATGAAGGTTAATTGTTTGAACATCCTTATTCAGACATTGATCAATGCCGAAAAAGACCAAACCCTATAAACGAGCTATGCTAACCTTAAACATAGCATAAATCAATATTAAACCTGCACGTAGACTGTAAATCTGAGCTGCATTTCGATACACCAATCTTCAGACCAAAAGAGTTCACCTTACCCGAAACAAAAGAAATATTTCAGCTGCAACAAGCTAACACTTGAATACTTCGTTCACCATTCAAAGAAAGCCGGAGGCTGCCAACGATTTTACCCAGGCCTCTCGCAATAATAGTGAAGAAAATTAACCTCTGGAACGTACGGAGCCCAGTTAGTGCCACTTAATTTTCTCATCAAATTTCCTTTTCACGACTTCGATTTTCCTTTTTCGGACGACTTCAATTTCCTGGCACGACCCTTTTTTTTTCCGGCACGACCCTTTTTTTTTTTCCGGCACGACTTTTTTTTCCGGCACGACTTTTTTTCCGGCACGACTTTTTTTCCGGCATGACTTTTTTCCGGCGCGACTCTTTTTTTCCGGCACGACTCTTTTTTTGCGGTACGACTTTTTTCCGGCACGACTTTCTTAGCGAAAACCCTGGGAACGAAGACAATGACCGAAGAACTGCGGGCGCATAGAACACATGGAAAAACAAGATGGCGGAGTCGGTGGTGGACGTGTTAGATACGATGGAGAAGGTGGGTAATTTATGTATGAAACCTCATGATAATTGTTGTATGTTATGTATCTGCAGTTAACTTTTGGGGGCGGATGTATTAGTTGTATTGGTCCTTTATTTAATCGTTTCATCAAGTTACAACGTAGCCTCTTGCAAAATCGCAAGGAACTGAAGGAAGCTTAAAAGAAAGCAACCCGTGTCTTCACCCGTGTAGCTGTATTTGTCGTTGATACTTTTCCTTTACTTTGAACCGCTTTTCGAGGTTTTTAAGACCGATTATTCTTTTCCTAAATATAAATAAAAGTCAATAGACCATTTTACAGTTTCTACTTTGTGAAATGATATATATCATAGTTAATCGAGGGACTGGTTATGAAACCTTGCAGACTTCAATGGCGATAACAAAGGAGCTTCAATTTATGTTGAACCGTACTTGACCGTGCACATCTTTTGTTTTTTGATCACACCCTATGACTGAATAACTTAATAGCACCATTTCTATTGGCCAGTTGCTCGAACAAAAGATCAACATCTATTGTGTTGTGCACGGTCAAGGCCGAAAAACGATAACAAAAAGATCGAACAAAGACAATTCTCAGGTTTCACAACCAGTCTCTCAATTAACTATGTATATGAAATAAATCAAAAGTTTCTACTTTGTAACCTGGTCTTTGTGTGGAAATGAGGCTGGAGTTCACCTTTTGAAAGAAGCCAAGCCCTTCTTTTCATATGTAAATCATGTTGTTCTTATGCTTACATGATTTTCATATGAAAAGCAGGAAGGTTTGTATCAAAATAAAGTCAACTCCAGCCTCACTTTCACATAAAAACCAGGGTACTAAGCACACAACTGTAAAATGGTCTATTGAAATAAACAAAGCTTCCTTGATCTTTTGTTGAACAATTTGTACCTGATTGTCTGCACAGGCATCTGCATGGAATTCAGTTTGCAAAATATTAAACCCTGTTTCCTGTGTCTTTGTTTGCAAAGTGATCAAGTGACCAGAGGAAATTTTAAGGGATAAATATATTTGAACTGGCTACAAACATAGACTTTTATTTGTGCAAAAAGGTATAGTCCTAGATTTATTTCCACAGAACAAACTTGTTATTTCATTTACATTTTCAATAAAAAAAACAATTCCACTCCAAGGAAATGCAGTAAAGCTGCTTTATTAAATTTAGCAAAGCAAAGTGATAAATTTTTACCAATATACAGGTCTGCAACTTCTTGAGAGAAAGAGGAGTAGAACAGGAAGTAGTTGAGAAATTTCAGCACGAAAAGGTATGTTTTTGCAAATTGCAATTGACATCGATGATGTTTAACACAAAAAAATTGAGACCTGTTTGGCCCCGTGGGTGATTCTATTGCAAAACTATTGAGATAATCCCCTCACGAGGGCCGTATGTATAAGAGTGAGCAGTGTTTAGTGAGAAATGAGCAGTAATTTGGACACTAAGTATATTTGTAAAGCAATAAAAAACATCTTTTGAGGGCAGTCTAGAATAGGCAAGTTTCTGATCAAATGAAAATCTGGGACTAAGGTTTAGTAAATCAAATCAAATGGTTGTAATTGCGAATAATTGAGAATTTGATCAATTGTTACACCCCTACATTCTTATTGTTCTTTATTGATTATAAACAGATTTAAATTGGTCCTATGTTAAAACACTTACTGACAGAGGGGAAAATATTTGTCTCTTGGTAATGGTGCTCTTGCTTAATATTTTCTCGTCCAACTCTCCCACTTGTTTAAAAACTACTTACATGTAGTATTTCGCACACACATTTGACAAGTGACTTCTTCATAATAAGCTTCTGTTTTAAATAATTTTTGTAGCTTTCTCCTAAGTTCTGCACCTGTACTTTTATGGGGAGGGGTTCCATATAAAACTGACAACGTAGTCGCCTTACATTTTAGTGGGTAAGTCGGCTCTTGTGGGAAACCTTCCTGTTCATTCATTTATTTCAAATATATGCATACATGAAAGAAAACATGATGTGCTATTGCATCAATTCTCCCTTGGATCAGAAAAGACTACATGTACATGCTGCATATCCCATATCAATTTACATACATGTACATGTAAGTTGAAACACTGATTATGCTGGATATAGAAAGGGCAGTTAATTATTGTCTAAGATGCTGATCTGAAATTGGAAAGCAAAATCAGCAAAGGAAAAGATTTTATGACAGTTTGAGTTTTCAAAAAATAAAGTAGGGTACGTTTCTCTGGCATCATGTTTGAGGGCATATGACTTTGCCCTCCAACAAAGTGGCCAAAACCTAAGCTCACTATTATCTTGCTGAAGGGTTTTCAATTTTTCTCAAATGTTTGTAATTACCGGTAATGTAAGGCATATCGGAGTCATTTTCAACGCTACAAAGCTCAATTTTTTGTCTAAGCAGTTTTTTTAGAAAACTGATGAAACAGTTATAAAAAGGTCACTTAAAGAATGTTAT